>OW443308.2:26414623-26416727 GCA_937001585.2 Brachylomia viminalis
CAGATACGTCCACTCCTCCTCTGCTTACAGAGGGAGGTGAGTGGGCGTAGACTGGGCAGGGCCGCCGATGCGGAACAGGCGGTCGTGTCCCGGAGGGAGGCAGCGGCGCGCGCGCGGGGGATGATTCTCTCGCGCGGCGCCGCTCCGGAGAGGGGAGGGGTCGAGGAAGAGGCTGGTCTGGTAGTCACCTCCGGCTCCTCCCGGGTGGAGGCCAGCAGGCGGTGGGTGCGGGGGCGCCCTTTGCCTGTATTGCACGGGCCTCCACCAGCGTCGGACGGGAGTGGCCGGGTGTTCCCGGCCATTCCCGTAACCCCCCAGTTAAATGGGGGGCATGCGGGGCCCGCCAACTAGGCGGGCATACGCCGGGAGGGCTGTGGAAGCAGAGGCTGAGCCAATTTCCCATAGCCCTCCCATCACGGCGTTGTGGGAACACCGCTGAGTTTTAGTGGGTATACTGTCGAGTGCGGTTTTCGACAGGAGTCCCACATACCCCGTCTCGTCCCCCACGAGCGGGGATGCATAAAGCATTTCTCAGCGACAAAAAAAAAAAAAAAAAAAAAAAAAAAAAGGTTAGGTTAGGTTAGGTTAGGTTAGGTTAGGTTAGGTTAGGTTAGGTTAGGTTAGGTTAGGTTAGGTTAGGTTAGGTTAGGTTAGGTTAGGTTAGGTTAGGTTAGGTTAGGTTAGGTTAGGTTAGGTTAGGTTAGGTTAGGTTAGGTTAGGTTAGGTTAGGTTAGGTTAGGTTAGGTTAGGTTAGGTTAGGTTAGGTTAGGTTAGGTTAGGTTAGGTTAGGTTAGGTTAGGTTAGGTTAGGTTAGGTTAGGTTAGGTTAGGTTAGGTTAGGTTAGGTTAGGTTAGGTTAGGTTAGGTTAGGTTAGGTTAGGTTAGGTTAGGTTAGGTTAGGTTAGGTTAGGTTAGGTTAGGTTAGGTTAGGTTAGGTTAGGTTAGGTTAGGTTAGGTTAGGTTAGGTTAGGTTAGGTTAGGTTAGGTTAGGTTAGGTTAGGTTAGGTTAGGTTAGGTTAGGTTAGGTTAGGTTAGGTTAGGTTAGGTTAGGTTAGGTTAGGTTAGGTTAGGTTAGGTTAGGTTAGGTTAGGTTAGGTTAGGTTAGGTTAGGTTAGGTTAGGTTAGGTTAGGTTAGGTTAGGTTAGGTTAGGTTAGGTTAGGTTAGGTTAGGTTAGGTTAGGTTAGGTTAGGTTAGGTTAGGTTAGGTTAGGTTAGGTTAGGTTAGGTTAGGTTAGGTTAGGTTAGGTTAGGTTAGGTTAGGTTAGGTTAGGTTAGGTTAGGTTAGGTTAGGTTAGGTTAGGTTAGGTTAGGTTAGGTTAGGTTAGGTTAGGTTAGGTTAGGTTAGGTTAGGTTAGGTTAGGTTAGGTTAGGTTAGGTTAGGTTAGGTTAGGTTAGGTTAGGTTAGGTTAGGTTAGGTTAGGTTAGGTTAGGTTAGGTTAGGTTAGGTTAGGTTAGGTTAGGTTAGGTTAGGTTAGGTTAGGTTAGGTTAGGTTAGGTTAGGTTAGGTTAGGTTAGGTTAGGTTAGGTTAGGTTAGGTTAGGTTAGGTTAGGTTAGGTTAGGTTAGGTTAGGTTAGGTTAGGTTAGGTTAGGTTAGGTTAGGTTAGGTTAGGTTAGGTTAGGTTAGGTTAGGTTAGGTTAGGTTAGGTTAGGTTAGGTTAGGTTAGGTTAGGTTAGGTTAGGTTAGGTTAGGTTAGGTTAGGTTAGGTTAGGTTAGGTTAGGTTAGGTTAGGTTAGGTTAGGTTAGGTTAGGTTAGGTTAGGTTAGGTTAGGTTAGGTTAGGTTAGGTTAGGTTAGGTTAGGTTAGGTTAGGTTAGGTTAGGTTAGGTTAGGTTAGGTTAGGTTAGGTTAGGTTAGGTTAGGTTAGGTTAGGTTAGGTTAGGTTAGGTTAGGTTAGGTTAGGTTAGGTTAGGTTAGGTTAGGTTAGGTTAGGTTAGGTTAGGTTAGGTTAGGTTAGGTTAGGTTAGGTTAGGTTAGGTTAGGTTAGGTTAGGTTAGGTTAGGTTAGGTTAGGTTAGGTTAGGTTAGGTTAGGTTAGGTTAGGTTAGGTTAGGTTAGGTTAGGTTAGGTTAGGTTAGGTTAGGTTAGGTTAGGTTAGGTTAGGTTAG